>PVLD010002892.1:0-43231 GCA_004027595.1 Dinomys branickii
TTTTTTTTTGGTTATGGGTTAGTCATGTATAGTTCTTTATATAGATCCAAAGGGTGTATTGGTAGTTTTATGACTCATGAAATAATTTTTTCTGGAGGAAGAACTGATGCAGAAAAAGAAGTGTTAAGTGATGAATTGTGTGTGTGTGTGTGTGTGTGTGTGTGTGTGTGTGTTGCTCTCCTACCTGCTGCAGAACAGGGACAGTACCCTTACCTGTTCCACAAGGTGGTTTTGAGGCCATAACAAAAAAGAAAGAAAGAATCTGAAAACATTCTATTTGTTTTTCTTTTTGTTTTCTTGAAACAGTGCCTTGCAATGTAGTGCAGGCTAGCTCTGAGCTCACTGTGTAGCCCTGACTGGCTCTGAACTTGCGGCAATCCTTCTACTTCAGCCTCCCAACTGCTGGGGTAACAGGTGTACACGACCACTCCTGGCTGAAAACAGTCTTTTAAACCAGAAATTCCATGACAAATGTAATGTGCATTCCTGTTATATTATTTGGTTCTGTATGGTTGCTTTAAAAAGGTTGGCTGTATAACCTTGCATAGGCACAGGGCAAGCAGGCTTCACTTGAGATCCAACAGAAATCTATATCTGTGTGTGTGTGTGTGTGTGTGTGTGTGTGGTGGACTGACAACTGGTGGCCAACTTGAAACACCCAGCTGAACTGAACCAGTGTGATGCTGTGTGTGGGAGGCCCACCTGAGGGCCTCTGGCATTATAAAAGGCAGAGCTGGAGAAGAAGAAGAAAAGCTATTGGGAGCTGTTAGAAGCTGCTGGGAGCTGGTGGAGCTATGGTTTTCCTGGGGCTGTTATTGGTTCTCTTGGAGGACCTTGTCATGCTGGCCTTCCTGATGAACTCAGTTGTTCTCACCATGGGAGCTCCAGGCCTTGGTGTCACTGAGAGTGCTTTGGTTTATTTGAGGGGAGCTCTGGTCCTCACTCTGAGCTTCACTTTCTGGCTCTGGAGGGGAAGATGGTGTACTGCTCAGTCTCTTGGAGAAACTTGTCACCTTGGCTTTCTTGGTGGGGACTCAGCTTTCCTTGTCCCCAGAGGAGCTCAGGACCTCACTGTTGCTGAGGATGTCAGTGGCATCTTTCTTGGGATCTCTGGTCCTTATTTTGAGCGTCACTTCCTGGCTCCAGTGCAGATCCCTCAGCCTGCTAACGCAGATTCTTCATCCTGTTGTCACAGGCTTCCTAGCTTCCACCACTGACCTATCGGCCTTTCCAGTGCAGATCTGTGAAACAGGCCTGCATGAGGCATTGTCATGCACTTTCGGCCTCCAGCTGGACTCGTGGAGGGGGCATTGTTAGGGGCACTAGGTCTTCAGCTGGACTCATGCAGGAAGTTATCATGGGATCCAGGCCCTCAGCTGGATTCTTTGGTCTTCAGTGTGTGGGCAGATTTCCTGCACTGTCTTGTATATGATTCTTTTGGTGACTATTATAAATAATCTTATAAAATATGTGCTCTGTATTGTATTATTTTCCTCTTGTAAGACCCCAAACCACAGCAATATGTCTATCACATACTTCTGGGGGATGATTATACAGTGACTGTCCTGAATTATGCCTCATTGGATTCATACTTTTATTTGTTGTTTTGCAACAAATCTGGCCTTGATATTTGTTTATACCAATAGAATGTTGTAGAAGTGTGTTATAGTTTACATCTAAAATGTCCCTAAGAGTCTTACGTATGTGGCAGGTGATTGGATCATGGGCTGGGGCTGTACTCATAGTGGATCCATCCGTGGATATGTTCACAGCTGACTGTGCTGTCAGGTGGTGGGGCCTGGTTGAAGGCAGGTTACTGGGGATGAGACCTGGAAGGGTGCACTCTTGTCCTTGGCCCCTCCCTTCTCTTCCTCTGCTTTCTGGCTGCCAGGCCTTGATCAGCTATTTCCACATGCTATGCCTTTTCTACCTTGCAGCCAGCCGGCCATGGACCGAATCCTCTAAAAACTGGGCCAAAATAAAACTCTCATAGGGCGTGATGGTGCAGGCCTATAATCTCAGCACTTAGGAGCCTGAGGCAGGAGCATCAGTTCCAGGGTGTGAGTTCCAGGCCAGCCTAGGCTACATAGTGGGCTCAAGGCCAGCCTGAGCTACATAGCAAGACCTTGTCTCAAAACAAAACAAAATAAAACAAACCTTTCATCCTGTAAGTTGTGAGTGTTAGTTATTTTGTCCTAGGAATAGAAAATCTGATGGAAAATTGGTGTCAGAGAAGTGGGGTCATTGCAGTGACTATACCTGACTACGTGGTTCAGAAGTCTTTGAAAGTTCTTTGCAGGAGGAATTTGGGAGAGTTTGGAAATGCAGGCTAGAGAAGTTTTAGAATGTTGTTAAGTGGCACGTCATGTTCGATACTGATCAGAGCTCCAACCAGAATGTGGATAGGAATTCAGACAGTAAAGTCTAGGTTAGGAGGTTTCAGTTGGGAGCAAGGAAAGAAAGAAACTGGAAAAAGGGCCATTCTGGCAAAGAATTTGTTTATGTTCTGTTCATGTCCTAAGACTTTGTGTGAGACTGAATTTAAAGGTGGTGGACTAACTGATGTTGTGGAAGAAATTTCAAATCAGCCCAATGTTCAGTCTGTTGCATGGATAATGATGACTGCTTTTAGATGGATCTACAGTGCAAATCAGGAGAAAAAAGCAGATGTGAAAAGTATGCAGTTTCATTAGAAAGGAAGTTCCTGTAAAATTGGACCCCAGAAGAGCACGGTTAGAGTAAAGACTATGGCTAGCATTAGGACATAGAGATAGAGCCACAAGATTTAATGTTTGCCCTGCTGTGTTTTGGTCTAACTTTGGTCTGATTCCTATCCCTCTATTCTTTCTCTTTGGAATGGGAATGTGCCATTGTATGTTGAAAATGTTTTAATTTTCTTTGGTTTTTACAGGGGTCCACAATTAAAAGTTTCCCTTGAGTCTTAGAGGAGACTTTCATTTGTTTCAATTAATAAAAATATTTCATTGAACTTCAGGAACTTGGTCCTTTTTAAAAATTTCACATCTCTGTACATACATCATCCTCCATGCCCTCCCACAGCAGAAGCCCAACAAAAATCAAATTATGACTTTGGCAACTCTTAGAGATAAATTACTGCATTTTGCATAATGAGATAGATGTGATACTTTTGAGGGCCAGGGATGGAATGTTACGGTTTAGATCTAAAATCTCTCCTGAGGGGAGGAGGAGTTGAAGGGCGGGTAGGGGGCATGAGAATAAAATAAAATAAAATGTTCCCCAAAAGCTTGTGCCTGTGGGAGGAAGGTGTCTGGATCACAAGGGTGCTACGCTCACCAGTGGATCCATGCACTGGTGAAGTCACAGCTCAATGTGCAGTTAGGAGATGGAGCCTGGTTGGAGGTGGTCACTAGGGGCAGGACCAGGAAAGCATATCTTTTTTTTTTTTTTGTCCTTTTGAGACAAGGTCTCACTATGCAGTTCAGGCTGGAGGCTGGTCTTAAACTCACTTTGTAGCCCAGGCTGGCCTCAAACTCGCAGCAATCCTCCTGGCTCAGCCTCCCGAGTGCTGGGATTACAGGCGTGTGCCACCTCGCCCAGCTCGGGAAATCATATTCTTATGCCTGGCCCTCTCTCTCTCTGCTTCCTGGCTTCCCTGAGATGAACAGCTCTCCTCCAGCAAGACCTCTGCTATGTTGTTTCTGCCTTGGAGCCAGCTAACTTGGGACTGAACCCACTAACCGTGAGCCAGATAGCCCTCTCCTCTAAGTTGTGGGTATCGTGTGGGGTGTTTCATCCCAGTGCTGGGAAGGTGACTCATACAAAGTGACACTGAGTTCAGGGGCCTGCACAGCATGTGTATCTACTCTCAGGGAACTGGCTATCTGGGAAGCTCAGGTAGGCTTCTTCAGGAAGAAAGACCATGTGGAGAGAGAGGACCAGCCTTGTGGTCAGTCCTGCCATGGCCTCGGATGTGTAGACATGGCTGTTTGCCCTTCCAGCCTCATGGACCCACAGGTGGATGTGGCAGCATGCGTGAGCCCAGGTGAGACCAGAACTTCTCAGAGGCGTTGGAGAACTGTGAGAAATAATAAACCACTGTCATCTTGAGCTACTGGTCTGGACTGTTTCATTATACAGCAACACACATGCCATGAACAGTTTGCCCTCTGCCATGTGCCACTCTGCCTCAGAACCAGTCAAGTATGGACTGAAGCCTCCACAAACTGTAAGCTAAATAAACCTTTCCTTCCTTCATTTTTGGCATTGGGTATTTTTTCTCAGCAACGAGAGCAAAGTAACCAAAACAACACCTTTAATCCCAGCAATTCAGGAGGCTGAGGAAGGAGGACTTCAAATTAGAGGCCAGCTGGGCAATTTAGCAAGACCCTGTACCAAAAAAGGGTAGTTATATAGTTCAGTAATAAAGCGCCCTGACTTTGATTGTCAACATCACACACACACACACACACACACACACACACACACACACACACATATACTGTGGGTCTGAGGGTATAGTTCAGTAGTAGGGTGCTAGTTTAGCATGTCAAAGGCCCTGTACAATACCTGTGCCGCATAAAAGAAAAGCTTGTCCTCAGGGAAGTAGTGCAGTTTTCTTTAGCATTGCAACATAAAGATTCTGGGCTACAGATTAATTTACAGTAGTGTGGACTTTATTGACTTTTTTCTTCCTAAATTTAAAGAGTTCTGAGGAGGCCAGGTGTGGTGGTGCATGCCTATGATCCCAGCACTCTGCAGGCTGAGGCAGAAGGATTGCTGCTAGTTCAAGGCCATCCTGAGCTGCACAGAGAAACTGTCTCAAAAAAGACCAAAAAGAAAAAAAAGTTTGGAGAATCAGTGTAAAATACTAGGAATGCCTGATAATCAATGCAATTATTGATATAACTATATTGGAAATACTTTTGGTAGCCTGTGCTAAAAACAAATGCAGAAATATCCTGTGACTCAGCGATTATGTTCACAGGTGCCCACACACACTCGCCTGAAGGGGTCCAGGCACAAGGACTTTCCAGCAGCGCTCTTCCCAGAGCCCGCACTGGAGACAGCCTGGACATCTGCTCCTGGTAGCATCAGGTATCCATCGGTTTACAAAGACTAAGCAATTACTTCTTATTGGAGTTGTGCCAATTACTGTTTGTTTTTGAGTCAGGACCTCACCATGTAGTTCAGCTGGTCTTGAGCTCGCTGTGTGGCCCAACCTGGCCCCAGACTCCCAGGAGAGATCCTCTTGCCTTAGCCTCCTGAATGTTGGGATTATAGGTGTGTCCCACCACCCCCAGTTTAGACCAATTAGTTTAACAAAACAAATTAATATAAGGAATGGTTTGCTTGTACAGGTATTGGGGAACTAAGTAAAGGGGGTGCTGAGGGTACTCAGTAATAATGCAGGAGAAACCTGGGCATGGTGCTACACACCTGTAATCTCAGCACTCTCAAGGCTGAGGCAGGAGGATCTGCGAGCTTGAGGCCAGCCTGAAACTACATAGTGAAACCCTGCCTCAAAACAAAGCAAAGCAAAACAAAATGAAGATGAAGGCATTAGTGCCCATCTCTAGGGCTGGGGAACAAAGCTAAGGGGTCTGTTAGTAGACCTCAGAAGCTCAGAGGTGGCAGCTGGGCCCAGACCTAAGGGGCAGGATGCTGACAGGTGCTGATGGTACTGCTCAGGTATCCGGGAGGCTGGAACCTGCTCTGCTCCCTAGCAGTGACCTGTGTTGAGACGCTGGGACCAGACCTAAACTGGTGGGAGCTGCTCTCTGCCTTCCCTAGGCTCCAGGGTCCCTGTGGCACTCCCGGTGGGCACAATAAGCGGGGCTCCCACTGGCAGAGCAGAAAAGGCTCACAAAGCCCAGGATACAGCTAAGGTCTGTAGGGCTAAGAGATGTAGTTGAAAAAATGGCATTCACTGGGCTGGACTGTGGCTCGGTGGTGGAGTGCCTGCCTAGCATGCACCACACCCTGGGTTAGATCCCCAGCATTGTTAAAAAACAAAAACAAAAACAAAAAACTAAAAGGATCAATAAATCAAAAGATTTTTTAAAAAATCTGACATAGTCATACAATGGGTTACTATACAACACAGCACATACTCACATACTATAATTCCAGCACTCAGGATGCTGAGGCATGGGAATCTCCGTGAATTCAAAGCCAGCCAGGACATAGTGACTTCAAGGCCAGCATGGACTGCATAGCGAGACCCTGTCTCCAAAAAAGAAATTAAAATGAACTATGGTGTGGCATGTGTATAATCCCAGAACTCTGGGAGGCTGAGGCAGGAAGATCAAACATTTGAACCCAGCCTGAATAATTTAACAATTTAGTGAGACTGCCTCGAATAAAAAATAAAAAGAGCTGAAGATGTAGCTCTGTGTGAAAGCCCTGGGTTCAATCCCCAGCAACACACATACACACACACACGCACACACACACAAGTCCACCGGAATACAGCCCTGGGCAAATCTTGAGGAGCCATTTGTGAGCTAGCATATGTAAGAATGTTCTGTAGCATTTTATTTATGGCAAATTTGTTACTATTGATTATTTTAAAAAATTATCTACAGATTATCTACATTTCCTTTTCTTTCCTCTGAATGTTGAACAGAAAATTCCCGTGTTTTCTACTCCTTAATCAGCGGCAGGAGGCCTTTGTGGATGCTGGCTGGGAATTCTCGCACTCAGCAGAGGCGGAAATGACCCCTTGTGGCGGCTGTGAAATCCACCGCTGCTCTTCAGAGGTGGCGCTTCATGTTCTCCTGCGAGGCAGTGCTGCTCATGGGTAGAATGTGGCAGCAGCGATTGTGACTTGCAGACGTAGGTCACAAAAGGCAGCTGGTTCCTTCCAGGTTCTCCCCCGGATCATTGGTTGTGCAAGCCGGCGCTGCGGCAGCCCCATGGGGAGGTACGGGCTGTGAGGCAACGAGTCTCTGCAGCGCCTCGAGGACCGAGGACCCAGGCTTCCTCTCTCAGCTATGTGAATGAATCACCTCGTAACAGATCTCCAGCCTCGGTCAAGCCCGCAGATGACTGCTGCTCCAGAGGACACCTCCGCGCACCAGCTTACCTGTTCCCACGTTCCTGGCCCTCAGAGACCGTGAGCTAAGACATGTTCATTCGTTTTCACTTCTCTTTTTTTGTGAGCTGGGAATGGTGGTGCATGACTGTAAACCCAGCACACGGAGGCTGAGGCAAGAGGGTTACCACGAGTTGGATCCCATCCTGAGATACATGAGACCCTGTCTCAGAGAGAGAGGGAGGTGGGGAGAGAGATAAAGAGAAAGAAGGAGAGAGAGAGAAGTAATAGATACCTAATATTTTCCTTAATATGCGCATGTGTGACTAGTTAATATTTATTTATGTATTTATGTATTTTTGTGGTTCAGAGGCACTGTACCATTGAGCTGCATCCCTAGCCCCTGTCCCTTTTCTTTTTACTTTGAGGTAGAATTTCTCTAAGTTGCCCAGGCTGAATTTGAACTTGTGGCTGGGGTGTGTGTGTGTGTGTGTGTGTGTGTGTGTGTGTGTGTGTGTGTGTGTGTGTAGGTCTTGTCAGTGTGTAGTCCAGGCTGGCCTTGAACTCCTGGTGATCCTCCTGCTTCAGTCTCCCAACTACGGGATTCCTGATATTTATTTTATGCTTAGATCTTTCTCTAACCATGTGTAGCTAATGATTTAATCTTGACCACAGACACAATTGCGTACTTTTCCAAGTGTTTTACATGAATGAACTCATTTAACTCCTCAGAACAAACTTACAGGGTAGGTAATATTAGGATCCTCATTTATCAAATGAGGCCACTGAGGCACAGAGGGAGAGCGATTCACCAAGGAGCGCACACCCCAGGCGGTAAGGGCAGACAGACCTGGTGTTTGAACTCTGGCCCTCCGGCCCTGTGATCTCTGCGCCGACCTCCTTGTTACCCTGCTTTACAGTGGTGTCACTGAGAAATACTTTCTAACGAAATAGTAAAGGACAGGCTTAAGCCTCATTGAGAGACTTTCCTACAAATTCGGACACCTTGGAAGTCTTAAGAAAAAGGCTGGTTTTTCATCCATTAAAGGCCCCAGGATGGATACATTTGAGACTTTCCTCAACTCTCTGACACTAAATTTCCCTTCCAAGATCCAATAGGTTTTAGTGGCTCCACTTGGAAATGTCAGAATTCAACTGCTTTCACAATGTTCTTGTCATGTTCTATTACATCTGATAAAAGCTGACATGCGGCTGTCTTGAGTTCCGCGGCAGGAGACTGGGGGCAAATGTGCACGGCCTGCCCTCTTTGCTTCTGTTTTTCTTTTCTCTTTGCTTCTTTTTGATCACTATGGAGGACCAAGATTTACCCAGTTCTGAGGTTGCCTAATGTTCCCATTCTTAACTATATCTACTTGACTAATTTGATATATGTAGCAATAAAGGATGGTACAGTAAAAAAGGAGGGGCTGTGGATTTAGCTCAGTGGCACAGTGCCTGCTTGGCAAGCATGAAGTCCTCAGTTTAATTCCCAGTACGCCCCCCCAAAATAAAAAATAAAAATAAAAAAAAGATCACATTCTATTATTTTGTTTCTTTAAAAACATATTTCCTTTTAAATGTCGCTCTAAATTATGGTGCACCTTGAAAAAATGTTTAATTTCCAAATTAGCAGAGATTAGGTCTATAATTTAGCATTCTTTTATTTCTCTCTCTTTTTTTTCCCCTTGAGACAGGGTCTCGCTATGCAGTTTAGGCTGGACTTGAACTCATTTTGTAGGTCAGGCTGACCTTGAACTCATGATAAGCCTCCTGGCTCAGCCTCCTAAGTGCTGGGATTATGGGTAGGTGCCACCAGGCCCAGCTAAAATTCTTTTTTGGAGCATCTAATATTGGATGTGTAAAGTGGTTAATTGATACTTTATGTGACATATTTTAATTCAGTAAATTTAAAGCAATTCATAAATATTTTTAGCAGTAAATGTAGTCTTTGTCTACCTTATAGAAGTAAAAATGACTGGCAAGATAGTCTTAAGGTCTTTATTATTAGTGTTGTTTTGTTGTTTGAGACAAAGTTTCCCTACGTAGTTCAGAGTGATCTTGAATTGCTTCTCGGCCTTTTGGCTAAGATCAAGTACAGAGTGATCTTAAATTCACTATGTAGCCCAGGCTGGCTTCATTTTGCGGCGATCCTCCTGCCTCATCCTCTTGAGTGCTGGGATTATGGTGTGTGCCACCACAATCAGCTTTACAGTCTTTACTTAAATGTTACCTCCCAAAGACTGCTAATTTGTTTTCCATAAAAATGGTTAGGTTGGGGTTGCAGCTCAGTCATAGGGCATTATACTTTATTTATATTTTTCATTTCTCACCTTCTGACAGTAGAACATAAGCTGCATGAGAGCCGGAAGTTTTTTGTTGGTGGTAGTGGTGTTTTTGATTTTTGGAGTTTTTTTGGTTTGTTTTTGCTTTTTTTGAGGCAGGGTCTTGCTATGTAGCCCAGGCTGGCTTCAGACTCATGGTAGCCCTCCTGCCTCAACCTCCAAGAGCAGGGATGACAGGTGTGCACCACCACACCTGACGAGAGTAGGGAGATCTTTGTGTGCTTTGTTTTCTGCTCTAGACTCAGTATTTAAAATGATACTTGCCCCATAAAAAAATGATAATTATTTAGTGAAACATTGAATGAAAAGATCCAGCAAACAGATTGGCTATGTAGCTCTCAACTAATTTTAAAATAATTACTATTCATTGAAGAATCACTTGTCTTACTGGGTAGTCATCTTCACCTATAAGGGTTAGTATTAATATTAATGTTCATTTTCCAGATGTACTTACACAACTTGCCCAAGGTTATACAAAAATTAAATAGCAGAAAAGAGTTTTAATATTTGGCTAAGTGAAAAGGGCCAGTCATAAAAGCCACATATTATGTGATTCCATTTATGTGAGCTGTCCAGAACACGCATGTCTAGCTGGGTGCATTTCTGTAATCCCAGCACCTGTGAGGGTAGGCAGGAGGATTACTGTGAGTTGGAGGCCAGTTTGGACTACATAGTGAGTTCAAGGCCAGCACAGAATATACAGTGAGACCCTGTCTCAAACAACTTCAGACCCACTGAGTGTGGTGGTGCATGCATATATTCCCAGCACTTGGGAAGCTGAGGTAAGAGTATTGCTGTGGATTCCAGGCCAGCCTGGGCTACACAGTAAGTTCAAAGCCAACTTAACATAGTGAGATCGTACCTCAACAAACAAACAAACAAACCCCCAAAACAGCCCCATCTCCTCAAAACAACTAAGCAAACAAAAAACCCAAGAAGCATTGGGCTGTAGCTCAGTACAAAGGTCCTGGGCTTAATCCTCAGTACTGCAGAAAAAGAAAAAAGAGGTCACTTGGACTGGTCACACTGCTCAGTGGAAGAGCAATTGTTTATCTGTCCTCATACCTGTAGCACACACACACACACATACACTAGGGAAAAGATATTCACACACCCTCAAAGAAACTTTTTTTGCTTTTGTTTTTGTTTGAGACAGGGTCTTGAGATGTAGTCTACCTTGAAGAGGTGATCCTTTTGCCTCAGCTTCTTGAGTGGTCTTTTTTTGCCCAAGTGTTGTTATTACCCTCCCCACAACCAGTGACAACGGAATGCTTAGAATACCTTTGTTCTGGACTTACAATTGTATGCCACCATGCGTGGCTTACCCACAGATAACTTTCTGGTTTGAGTTTGGTTGGTTTGTTCTAAGTGAGGTGAAATTTCTGTCAAATGAAGCATCATTTTAAAGTAACCAGTTCAGTGAGTGGCATTTAGGAGGGTAACAGTGTTGTGCCACCATGACCTCTGTCAGCTCCAAACCACTTTCACCACCCGAAAATGAGTCTGGTCCCTTGAGACCTGCTTCTCCATTTCCCCTCCTGCCCGCCCCCTGCTTCTGATGGACTTGCCTCTTCTGGAGATTTCCTGGAAATGTAATCATCCAATGTGGAATCTTTGTGTCTTTTTTTTTTTTTCTTTGTACTGGGGATTGAACTGGGGCCTCACACTGAATGACATCTTCAGTGCTTTATTTTATTTTTGTTTTGGAATATCATTTTGCTAAGTTGCCCAGGTTGGGCTTGAACTTGTCATCCTTCTGCCTTAGCCTCCTAGAGTGTTGGGATTTACAGGTGTGTCCTACTGTACCTGGCTGTGTCTGGCTTCTTCCATTCAGAATCATGTTTTCAGGGCTTTTCCAGATTGTAGTATATGTCAGCATATGTCTCAGTGCTTGGAGCTGAACCCAGAGCCCTGAACATGTTAAGTACATGCTCTACCACTGAGTTACACCCTCTTCCTAGTACGTTCTTTCTATGGAAGTATTCTACTGTATCAGTACTTCTTTTATGCTACTGGGGGTAAAATCTAGAACCTTCACATGGAGCTGCTCCCTATCCCTTTTTTGTTTTCTATTTTGAGACAGGGTCTTAGTATATGTGTTGCAGAAGCAAGCACGTTGAGACAGGGTCTTGCTAAGTTGTTAAGTTGCCTAGGCTGGTCTCGAACTTAAGATTCTCCTGCCTCAGCCTTCCAGTGTTCTGGGATTCTAGTACTTCATCTTTTATATGGCTGAAAAATATGCCATTGTATGTAGGGACCACATTTTTTATCCATTCAAGGATAGATAGTGGGGTGTTTCCATGTTTAGCTCTCATGATGCACCTTTGAACATTCTGCAAAGATTGCTTGACTCCTTGTGGGCATGCACCTAGGAGTATAGGAGAAGGCTTGTTGGGAGCCCTATTACCTTTCGGAGGAAGTGACACAGTTTCCCATAGGACTGTACCATTGAACATCCCCACCAGCAATGCATGACGATTGCAACTCTTCAGTATGTGAAGGATCTAAATTCTCACCAAGATGTATTTACTATATGAAAAAAAAATGTGGCATCCTGGTAGGTGTGAAGTGGTGTCTCATTGTGGTTTTGCTTCATATTTCTGCAATCATTAACGATTTTGAGGATCTTGTTATATACTCTTTGGCCAATTGTGTTTGACAGAATGCCTATTCAAATTTTTTGCCCATTTTAAATTTTTATTTATTATTTACTTATTTGTTTTGGTTTTTTGAGGCAGGGCCTTGCTGTGTAGTTCAGGCTGGCCTTGAACTCTCTCATTGACCCTCCTGCTTCAGTCTCCTGAGTGCTGATATTACACTCACCACAACTGGTGATAATGGAATTCTTAGAATACGTTTGTTCTTTGTAGATACACAATGAAATACTGTTTAGTGTTAAGAGTAAAAAAAAATCCTGAAGTGATTTAGCAAAATGAACGAACCACATAGAAAACAAACCTGGAGAAATGTTAAAAACTGGTGAATATGGTAGGTTAATATGGCTGCTCTTTTGTCTAATCATCTTCTTGTGGGGTTTACATTTTTAAAAATAAAAAGTTGAAAAAGAAACAAGTTATATCATGTACAGGTACAAATTCTCTCTGATGAATGTGATCATTATATATCTAAAATGTACCAATAAAATTTGATTTAAAAAAAGTCGAGAGCATTGAAATCTGTTCAAAAATCCAAATAACATTTCCTGTTGTGTTGCTTAACATCCTTAGAGTAAGACTGGGATTTTGATCAGTTAATGTTATGCTTAGTTCTATAACCAAAGAAGGAGTACATGGTCAGGATGCATTATCTTTCAAAACTATTGCGAGGTACTTGAAACAGATGGGCACGCACTGTGGTTGCGCTGTGCCACTCTTGATTCCTATCTTTATGAACCTGATCAAGTTCGTTAGAGTGGAACCAACCAGGTTTGGATTTGGATCCTGTCGGGGCTGCAGAATCTCTCTAGCACTCAGTCTCCTCGCTGCGGACTGGAGAAAGTAACTGCTTGGCCTGACTGTGTTGTCATCACATGGTGTTCACAAAACTGGGCTTCACTTCATATGCAAAAGCTTCATCCCACCTTCAGTGCTACCTGCTTTTCCTTCATTAAACTTGTGCGACCCCGTGAGGGAGCCAAGGGGAGGGAGAAAAGGACTTCTCCAAGGTCACACAGCTGATCCAAGACCCAGGCTTTGCAGTCTTTGGTCCTGTGCCCTTTCCCCGCCCGCCAGAGAGGAGGAACAGGCGCTCCTGGGGACGCGAGGATGTAGAGGCGCCAAAGGACAGACGAGGCCGCGCGAGGACAGGCGGTGCGAGGCCGGGGAGGCGCCGGCCCAGCCAGGACGCATGGAGAGGCGGCCGGCCGGGGTGCGGAGGGCGCGGGCGCGGCCGGGAGGGAGGGAGGGTCGCGCGGTCCTGCCGGGCCGAAGCTGGAGGCCTGGGCGCCTAGGGTGCGCAGGCTTGAGCAGGCGGGGCGCGGCTGCGGCGAGCGGGCCCAGGCCCGCGGCAGGGGGTGGGGGCCTCCGCGCAGGGGAGCGGCGAGGGTCTTGCGCCGCAGGGGCGCTGCACGGGGGTCGCGACACCCCCCAAGGCTACGGCGGGGGCGGGGCCGGCGCGGGGGCGGGGCCGCGGCGGGGGCGGGTCCTGGGGCCCTGCAGGAGCGGCGGCGGCGGCGCAGGCGCGGTTCCCGCCTCCTCCCGGCCGGCGGAGCGAGTGGTAGCTGTCGCCCTGCTCGGCTGGGCTCCCGCGTCGGTGTCTCTGTCGCCGCCGCCACGCGAAGCCCCCGCCTCGCTCCTGCCGCGCCGAGATGAGCTCCCGGAAAGGTGAGTGGCCGCGGTGCGCTCCCGTCTCCGCCGCGCGGCCTCTGAGGCCGGCGGCCCGACCGTTAATGTGTGCTTCTCTCTCCTCAGTGCTGGCCATTCAGGCCCGAAAGCGCAGGCCGAAAAGAGAGAAACATCCGAAAAAGTGAGTCCGCGCCGCGCTCGGCCCTGGCCCAGCCCCGCCCCGCGGGGGGCGGTGGCTGCCGCGCGGGGAAAGTTGCCGGCTCCCTCGGGACGCGGGGCCCGCTCCGTGCGCCCCGCGGTGGGAGGGGAGGGTCGGGGGAGGGGCGCAGCGCGGCGGGACCCGGCCTCGAGCCCGGCCGCGGGGGGCGGCGAGGCGGGCGCCGGCGTGCGCGTCCCCTCCGCTCCCCTCGGCGTGCGCGCCGGCCGGTGGGGGTCGCGGGCCTTTGGCTGCGCCGCGCTGGTGGCGGCTGCCGGCTCCCACCTGGGTGCCGTGCCCCGGAGTAAGCGGAGCGGGGCGTGAGAGGGACGCGGCCCCCGCCTGCTCGGCCTCCCGATGCTGCCCTTCGGCTTCTCTGCCGAAAACCCGAGCTGGTTGTCAAGTGGTTCGCCTGGGGCGTGTTCTTGGCGCGAGTTCAGCTCCGAGACCCGTGCGTGTGGGCGCCCAGGTTTTTTTTTTTTTTTTTTTTTCAAAACTTTGTGTTGAGCCAGAGCGGCGTTGGGCGCGGGGGAGGCGGCGCCGGGGGCGCGGGCGGGACACCGGCCGGTGACACTCGCCGAGGGCCAGCGCCGGCCACCTCCAGTTGGCTGCGCCTCACAGAAGCCTTTCCTGGGGAGCGGTTCGGCCCCCTTTCCACCTTCCTCTGCCAGCTTAAGCATTGCCACCCGTTCCCAAGAAATCCGCGTGTGGTGTCTCGGTGCCGTGCGGAGTGACAACCCGGTATGGTCTTCAATAAAGCCGTGAAGCATTCTTGTCTGTCTGATTTCTTATGCGCTCTTTTTCTGAGTGTTCGCTTAGGTTTCTCCCCGGCTAATTTCCTACCCATTGGTGGCATCTAGGAAAACTAGCAAAGTCATTGCTAATGTATCTCGAAACAGGATTTTCTCCTTTGGAAACTGACCATAACTTGAAAGTACTTTTAGGATTTCATAAAATGTGGCTGTCGACTTGAAAATATCTTAAAATAAGCTTTGAAGTGAAGGGGAAGGGACTTTGGACTTGAAGGACCAGAGTGCAAAAATTGGATATTGGAGTCTTTAAGATGCTAAAGTAGAATTTCTTGATAGTTTGTGATGCCTTTTAAAAATTAGTGCTAGCTTTCAAGTCAGTCAGAACCTTGAATTTGGGATTTCCTTTGGTGGACCACTGAAATTTAGCTCACAGTAAGAACTGTAATGTTTTAGATTCTGAATGTGTTGGGGCATAATCATAGCTTTCAATTCAAAGCGCTGATTTAGTTCCATTACGCTTAGAAGCAAAAAGGAGTTGTAAAGCATGATCCCACTTACTTTTAATAAATTTTTTGAGGTACTAGTGATTCAATCCAAGCCTTTGTCTATGGGTTGTACAATTAGACTACTACATCGTCTCCAGCCCTTTTTATTTTACTTTATTTTTATTTTTTTTGAGACAGGGTCTTGCTATGTCGTTTTTGCTGGCTTCGAACTTGCTGCGTAGCCCAAGCTGATCTCTAACAGGCAGAATCCTCTTGCCTCAGTCTGAGTACTGGGATTACAGGTGCATGCGGCCACCTGTATTTGGTTTTCGATAAAATCTTGTTAAATTGCCAGAGGTGATCTCCAGCTTGCAGTCTGCGTGCCTGAGCCTTGGAAGTAGCTGGGATTACACACTGGGATAAGCATGAGAGTGGTTATGTAGATATACATAAAGATATCCATCGTAGAGAATTTGTGCCTCTACATGGTACATTTTGATTCTTTTTTTCCCATTCCCTTCCCCTTCCTTCAACCCCTCTTCCCCTGCTTATTTACAAAGCTTTGTTTTCCATTTTTTCCTATTCATTCTTATCCCTTTTTACCTTTCCTCCTCCACTTTCCGTTCCCCTTTCATTTGAACATTTTCCTCCCATTTCCCAGTATTTACTAACTTTTTGCTCCTTATTTACACTTTAGGTTTCTCACACCAAAGAAACAATGCAGTGTTTACACGTGTGTCTGATTTATTTCACTTAAGCATGTGGTCTTAAGGTGCATCCATTTATCTAGAAATGTCTCTAAGATATCCTTTATTGCAGAGTAGTACTCCATTACATTAAAAAAGAAACGCACATCTTTATCCATTCATTAGTTGATGGGCATTTGGGCTTTGAAAAAAAAATTTTTTCCCCCTGTACTGGGAATCAAACTTAGGACCTTGCACTTACTAGGCAGGCACTTGTGCCACTGAGCTATATCCCCAGCCCTGTGAAAAAGTTTTAAGTAGTGTATTTCACATTTTCATATTTCACGATGTGACTTTTCTAATGACCAAAAGCCTCTTTTTGGTGTGATATAGTTCAGATTTACGTGGTTGATTTGTAGAGAATTAGATATCTCCAGGATTCTGACTTGCTTTCACAAACCTCAGTCTGCCAGTCTCTTCCAGAGACTGTCACTTGTGGATATGATAACAATGGAAGAAAAGAGCAGCTGCGATGAAACGACCTGCCTGGTGTGTAAAGTACTTAGCAAGAAGAGACCAGCCCAACTGTGTAATGGATTGAGGCAGCCTCATTTTTCACTTAATTCTTTGAATCAAGAGTTATTATTTGAGGCTTGGCTTGGCAGTGCACTCCTGTAATCCCAGCATTTGGGAGGCTGAGGTAGGAGGATCTCTGCAAATTTGGGGCAGCCTAGGCTACATATTGAGTTCAAGACCAGCCTGAACCTGCATAGTGAGACATTTTGGGGAGGGTACTGGGAATCGAACTCAGGACCTCAAGTTTGCCAGGCAGGTGCTGCGCCACTGAGCTAAATCCCTGGGTCCCAAGACCCTGTTTTAAAAAAAAAGTTGTTGGAAATAATTACGTGGTTTAGTTTATCATATGTTCAACAAGTTCTTGCATTACTGCCTTAGGAGGTGAAGGAGAGCTTTGAATAAGGCAGACCAACCTCCTCCTGAAGCTTATGTTCCATGGAAGTTAGGGAAAACCACGAAATAGGTGACAAGATAATTTCAGATAATGCTAAGAGATAGGAAAGAAATGAACACAGGACTATAATACTAATGATAGATGCCATTGGGATTGGCAGTTTATGTGCATTAATAACTAGTGATGACCCCATGAGCTGGGTGCCGTTACTGTCACCATTCTATAGATTCAGAAACAGGGACACAGTGTTAGCAATCAGCAGTTTCGGACCAGAGCCCAAACTCAACTCTGAGGAGGTGACATTTGTACAGAAGCTGGAACGAGGAGACTCCAAGGCTGGTACTGACTTGAGGAACCTGCAGGTCAGGTGGCTGGAGCTCTTTGGGGTGGCTCATAGGACCTAGCTCGTAGGACTGTGTAGGCTATGATAGACCCATGACTGGGAAGGAGGAGCTCTGACTTCTGTTTTATTATTATTTTTTTTTGTTTTGTTTTGAAACAGGGCCTTGCTGTGTAGGTCAGATTGACCTTGAACTATGTAACCCTGGTTGGCCTGGAATTCACATCAGTCTCCTGAGTGCTGGGATTACTGGCATAGACTACCTGCTTGCTGTCTGTTTCTAATTTGTGTGTGTGTGTGTGTGTGTGTGTGTGTGTGTGTGAGAGAGAGAGAGAGAGAGAGAGAGAGAGAGAGGAGAGAAAGAGGTTTGTATTTTAAAGAGTGCTGACTAGTATGTGAGTAGATTGTGAGAATAAGGGGATAAGGATTAGGAAGTGGAAACTGGAAGGTGGCCCGTGGGGGTGACACATCCTGTAATCCCAGTGCTCTGAAAGGCTGAGGCAGGAGAATGGCAAGTTCAAGCCTCACCTGAGCAATTTAGTGAGATTGTCTTGGGTATAAAATCAAGACAGGGAGGCACAGATCAGTATGAAGGACCTTGAGTTCAGTCACTAATCCCCTTGCCGCCCAAAGGATGTGGGAAATGAGACTACACAGTTCTCTGTACAAGGAGTGATACTAGAGAGAAAGAACTTGAGGTTGGTAGTCTTGAGGTGTTCCTCTGGCAGATGTTAAGGTCAGAGTCACGGAGCTTAGACTGGACCAGAATTTAGGTCTCCTGAGGCCTCATGTTTCTGCACTTTTAAAAAAATGCATGTGTGGTACTGGGGATTCAAACCCACGGTCTCAGGCATGCTAGATGCTAGTGGGCTCATCCCAGGCCTGAAGCTCTGTGACCCCAGCAGTTCTGGGGATTGAACCCAGGGCCTTCATGCTGAGCTAAGCCCCAGCCTTTTTTCAGTGAGGCAGGGTCTTGCCAAATTAACCAAATGGGGCTTCAACTTGCCAACCTCCTGCCTCACTCACCCGGGGTGCTGAGAAGCCTGTAGTGGCTCCTTTTTTTTTTTTTTTTTTTTTTTAAAGTTGTTTTTGTTTTTTGAGACAGGGTCTAGCTATGTAGTTCAGACTGGCCTTGAACTGGCAGCGATGCTCTTGCCTCAGCCTCTTGAGTGCTGGGATTCAGGTGTGCACCACCATGCCTGGTTTCTTTTTTACTTTTGAAACATCATCTTGCTAAGTTGCCTCAGGTGGCTTCCAATTTGCTGATTGTACTGCCTCTGCCTCCTGAGTAGCTTTTTGTTTTTGATTAAGTCTTGGAGGAGGAAGAGTAATAATGGGCTTGATTTTAAATTATGTTAATATGATGGCAGCAAACTTGAATTATGTGACTTTTTGGACTGGATAACTTGGCTCATTAATTTTAGTGCATTCAGGTTTGTGAGCTTTCATGAGTTGAACTTGTTCCTAGAGGCTACCTTTTTAGTACTCCATACTTTGTAATTGTCAAGAATATTCTCTGCTTAGTTGTGGAAATGTAATTTAATTTTTTGCAGTGCTGGGGATTGAACCCAGAGTTTTATGCATGATAGGCAGGTGCCCTGTCACTGAGTGCATCCCTAGCCTTCTGTGTCTGTGCCCCCCCCCCCCCCCGCAGGGCCGCTACTCTGAGGTACATCCCCAGCCTTTGCCTTTTATTTTTATCGTGCGGGGTGCTGGGTAAGTCCCTGAATTGCTTAGGCAGACCCAGCCTCTGGACTGCTAGGATTGCAGGCAGTGCCACCACATCTGGGTCTGTGCTAGTCATTGTAATTGTGTGGTGTTGTGAGTAATGGGCAGCAGGGAAGTGCTATATTCAATTGTAATCTTGAATATTAGCTAAATCTAACACTCAGGAGGATAGATTTTTGCCCTAGTGCATTTGTATGTGTAGTTCAAACAGTTTTAAGGTCTCTTTCATTGGTTCACCGCCCCCAGGGCAGGCACAGAAGATTGAACCCAGGGACTCAGGCATGCTAACTTAAGTGCATCTTTTGCCTTGGAGCCTCATTGTCCACAGTGGCATAACTTTTTTTTTTTTTTTTCAGTATTGGGGATTGAACTGAGGGCCTTGGTGCTGAGCCATGTTCCCAGCCCTCTTTATTTTTGAGTCAAGGTTTCACTAAATCACTGTGTTGCCTAGGCTGGGGTAGGATTGAGAACCTCCTGCCACAGTCTCCTAGAATGCTGGGATTATGGGCCTGTACCACTACATTCAACTCCACACAGTTTCTTTACTCTTTTTTTGTTGTTGTTGGTTATTGGCCATGTGGTTTGTTCTCAACTTTCTGGCTTCAAGTTTATTTTTAAACTTATTTGTAAAAAATTTATTGAGACTTTTTATTTTGAGATAATTTGAGTCACAAAAAATTCCAAAAGTACTAGAGTTTCTTTTGTATCCTTCATTTAGTCCCTGCCTGTAATCCTGGCCCTCTGAGAAGTTTAGGCAGGAGGAGCACACATTCAGTCCAGCTGGGATAACTTAGTGACTTAGCAAGACCTATCTCAAAATTCAAAGGAAAAAAAAAAAAGGAAGGGCTAGGGATATTGGTGAGAAAACAAAACAAAACAAAAACCCCAAATATGTCTTGTTAACTTGTGATCCTCCTGTCTTAGTGTTACTAGTGCTGGCATTATAGGTGTGCAGCCACCATGCCTGGCTTTGACTACTACAGTTTGTAGTATATTTTGACATCAGATAGTGTAATGTTTTCTGCTTTGTTCTTTTTTGCTTAAGATGGCTTTGGGTAGATTTTGTTTTTGTTCTGTTTTGTGGTCCATTCAAATTGTAGAATTTTTTTTTGTTCTGTGAAGAATAATACAGGTGTTTTGATAAATTGCATTATTTATGTTTATAGTACTGAGGATTGAATCCAGGAGTGCTTTACCACCCAGCTACATCCTCAGTCCTTTAAAATAGGTTCTCACTTTGTAGTTCAGGCTGGTTTTCAAATTTACTATGTGCCTCAGAGTAGGCTTGAGCTTATGGTGATCCTCCTGCCTCAGCTTCCTGAGTGTTGGGATTGCAGATATGTGCCAACCACTTTTGGCCCCAGTCTTTTATTTTTAAAAACTATTTATTTTTTAAAAAAATTTGAGACAATGTCTCACTAAAGTGCTGAGGCTGGGACTGAAGTTGTGATGTTCTGCCTCAGCCTACCCAGTAGCTGCAATTATGGATATGCACTAATAATTACTTTCATTGAGTCTAAGGTTACTTTTGATAGAAGGCATATTTGAGCAGTATTGACTCTTCCAGTTATGCCTTTAAGGCTTCAGTCTTTTTAATGTAGTGTAAACACTGTTCAGAAATCCATGATTTTGGAATACCTCTTATAAAAAGTGATCACCTATTTTTGACTTATTTTGTTACACATTTGTTTATTTAACAAACATATTTGCTTACCAGCTGTGTGTGGTATAATAAACACTTGTGAAGCAGGTACCTAGTGTTGCAGAAACCTAATAGTGGGCAGTGTGATACATTCTAGATAAATTAAATAAAACCCAGCACAAACTAGAGATTGTCACAGACTGTTCGAGGAGGGTTGATGAACGCTTTTAAGATTTAGGTACCATGGTGCTTAGATTGGTAAGGGAAGGTTTCAGAAGAGACCATTCGGATTTTTACATCATTTTTAGTAGCTCTAAGTGATAAACATAATATGGTCATGGTAGCAAATGAAGATAGTATAGGACAATTTAAAGAAGGAAGTGTCAAGCCTGGAGGTGTTGCTTAGTGGCAAAGTGGCTTCTAAGGCTGGGTGTGGTAGGCTCGCGTGGCTCACTCATGGGCTCACACCAAGACTGAAGAGCTTCTCAGACTCACAAATTGAGTCTCAGAAGGAGTCCTCTAGCTGCATGCAGAGTGGGAAGAAGAGGCTGGGTGCTCCATCCAGAGGCCCCTGTATGGGCTTCCAGAGACTATTGGGTGTGAAAGGGCAGAAGCCACCAGATTTAGTGCTAAATAAATGGGAGGGGGGCGAGAGAGGTCTGGGATTCACAGATTGGACATTATTAACATTTTGGTGTATTCTTTTGGCCTTTTTCCTTTCCTCCTTGTGTTTTGGCTTCAGGGTGGCCTCAGACTTGTGGCAGCTCCCCCTGCCTCAGCCTCTCAAGTGCTGTGATTACAGGTGTATACCACCTCACCTAGCTTGGGAGAAGTTATTAACAGTGAAAGAAGAGATGGTACTTTAGGTAACACTGAGTTTGAAATGACAGGTATTTTAAAGGAAGTGTGATGCATTCAAGAAGCTGGAGCTTGAAGTACACAGTGAAAAATAAGTAGGGTGACAGGATCAGGATCAGTTTAACTCAGGGAAGAGGGTGGAGAGAGAGGGATTGGGCCTAACATTTGGAAAATGTCTGTTGGGGCAAATAAAGCAAATGGCTTAAAGAGCACAAACCAGTGGGTCAGGGAAATCTAAGGATAATGAGATTGGAGGAAAGTTTGGTAAGCTTGTTAATTTTGCTTATCATTGATGGCCTTCAGATTTTATTGTTTTTTTTCTTTGTTTTTGTTTTAAAAAATCTTTGACAACTTATAAAGAATTTTTTTATCAGCATGCCTGTAATCTCAGCACCCTGGAAGACTGAGTCAGGAGAATTGCGAGTTTGAGTCCAGCTTGGGCACTTTAGCTACTTATGGAGACACTATCCTAAAATAAAAATATAAAAGAGTTGAGGATGTAGCTCATTGCAAAGGCACTAGGTTTGATCCCAGATCAGTACTGGCAAAAAAATTTTCTATTTATTTGTCCAGTATAGGCAAATAGTACTGTTTTTGTTGCATACTGTATTAGTGCTCTCTGGAGGAACAAAAATCAACAGAAAATATATGTGTAACTATGAAAGAGGCTTAAACAAGGTAGGAGAGTCCACACGGGCTGCCTGAGTACTGGAGGACCCTATAGCTACTTGGTCCAAGCAGATGGAAGCCATAGCGCAAAAGGGATCCAAGGACATAGTACCAGTCCAAGGTCGAAGCTTACTAGTGTGCGTCTGCTGGCAGCAGAGGGTGCACCTGCTCACAAAGAGTGTGTTTCTTCACAACAGGGCACCCTTGCCCTTTGTATTCCACCCAGGCCGCAAGCCTGCTGTTTGTTGCCATCTGCAATGGGAATGGGTCTTTCTACTCTAATTCACTGGCCATAGGATCAGCCATCCACAGACACACCCAGAACTGTGCTTTGCTGAGCTATTAGGTGGGTCCTAATTCATTTAAATTGACATACCACGATTAATGATCACAAAGAATAAAGAGGTTTTTATCTTTCTGCGGGGGATTCATACTGAGCTGCATCCAAGCCATTTTTTTTTTTTTTTTAAATCTTTTTGAGACAGGGTCTCCCTATGCAGTTCAGGCTGGTCTTAAGCTCACTTTGTAGCTCAGGCTGGTCTCGAACTCAGCAAAAATCCTCCTGCCTCACCCTTCTGAGTGCTGGCATCCAAGCCTTTTTACAGGGCCTTGCTGAGTTGCTAAATTTCCCAGGCTGGTCTAGAGCTTGGGTGCTCCATCCGCAGCATCCCAGATTGCTGAGGTTACAGCCATGCACCACCACACCTGGCTAATGATAATACCACATTTTTAATGTCTTGTGTTGCTTTCTTAAAAGTTATTTGGCTGTTGCCAAATTTTTAGGCCTGTAGCCTTCATTATTTGCAGGAGCATTATTACCAACAAAGAGGGAAGGTAGAACAGCTTCATCTAGTCTACTTGTGTGGGTTCCTGTACCCTCGATGCTGCTGAAGTTTAAGAGCTGTGCCTCTGGATGGACTGTGTATGCTAGGGTGGTTTAGTAGATGGGGTGAGAGAAAGGGTAAAAATAGACTTGAAGCCAGGAGTTATATTCTCAGGAAGCACACGTTTAACTCAGATGTAGTAAAGATGGAAGGTCCACTGAGAAAAGATTACTGACTCTTGCAGCCCTGACTTGTGTGCCTGGCTGCTTCCTTTGATCACCAGGTGTTACCATTGCTTCTGGCATCCAGGGTACAAAGGGTGGTGCTGTTTTTTTTGCTCCTGTCTTGCTCTTGCATTCATTTGTATAGGGAGTCTTAGCCTGTTATTTTCATTTCTAGAATATTCCATTGATAGTTTTTTGGGGTGGCATAATATTAATTGTAGATCCAATGTAAAATTGAGTACATCTTTCACAGATAAAATTAACGCATGTGGCTGTAGATCTGATGATCCATGGAGTGGCAGGGACTTTATAGTGAATACTTGGATCGTTTGTTTTGCAATAGCAGAATGCTTTTAAGTAAAATCTCAAGTAGAACCCTGTTATATATGGAGAAAGTGTCTCTGCTCTGGAAGTGGCAGTGAGAGTTTGGTTCCAGCCACTTGGCCTGCTCCTTACTCTGTGGGGCTCTTGAGGCGGCTTCCTGGAATATGGTTTAAAATGCACTGTCCTGGGCTGGGGCTATAGTTCAGCAGCACAGCATCTACCTCGTAAGTGAAAGGTCATGAGTTCAGTTCTTGGTATCAGAGGGGAGTGGGAAAATCCACTGTCCTGATGTAGTCCACATTGCCATTGAAGGAGAAATGCAGGCCCAAGCAGGTTACTTGATGAAGACTGTTTATCTGATGCTTCAGTTTAGTGCTGGTGAACAAGGGTTGGGATTCTGATTTAGTGACTTTGAAACTACCAGTCTGCAGAAAGACAAGCCATTCTGGGACAAGAGAGACTATTTTAAAATTTTAAAACTATTCAAACTTATTTTTGAATTCTCCTTTTTTTGGAGGGGTAGGTATGAGAATGAATATGAATGTCTGCTTAGAGACCTCTTAACCTGTCATGGGGGTCTGTAGTATCTTATGTACATATGTAGTAGGAGTAGATAGAAGGGGGTTTATGCAGGAAATCTTGTTATACAGGGAGATAGTTTTTATTTTTATTAATATTTTTTAGACAAGGTCTCCCTGTGTAGTTTAGGCTATCCTTGAACTCACAATGTAGTACAGGCTGGCCTGGGAACTCAGTGATTCTCTTGCCAAAGGCTCCCCAGTGTTGGGACTATGGGCATGTGGAATCATGCCCTGCTAAGGAGACATGTTTTAAAGAGATGTAACCATGTTTCTAGCCTTAGCTTTAAAAACTTCAGTTATGTAAAATTTGTTTTGTGGTGTTTGAGTTCAAACCCTAGCTTCCGTTTAGGGCCTGGTACATATTGCACACACATTCTGATCTATACCCCCAGCCCAAGATTCTAGTTTTTGTTGTATCGCTTTTCTCAGTGATGTTTTTTCCCCCTTTTGCAGTATTTGGGATTGGGATTGAACCCAAGGCCTTCACACTGAACTACATGCCTGGCATTTTTATTTTTTCTTTTGAGACAGGGTCTCTAAGTTTTCCAGGCTGTTTTGAACTTCAGTCTTCCTGTCGTCCTTTCTGAGTAGTTGGGAATACAGTTGTGCACCACTGTGCTTGGCTCCAGTTTTTTTTTGGCTGAGTTTCTTCATCCTAAAATAGAGCTAGTGACACCTATCTCTCAATAAGGAGGCATGAGGATGAAATGAGATAATAGTTATCCTTTGTGTAGCACATCATAAATGCTAAATGGTAGCTGTTATTTTATGGTATTTCTGTACTGTTTTTGGAAATTTCAGAATAGGAAACAAGGAAAAACAAATCCTGTTTCTTTTTTCTTTTTTTGGTACTGGGAATGAAACTCTGGACCTTATGCTTGCCAGGCAGGTACTTGTGATGCTGAGCTATAGCCCCAGCTTAAGAAATCATAATAGAATTTTCTTAGGCATCTACTTTTATTTTAGCTAGTTTAAATCTTTATTTTCCTGAAAAAGTTCTCTGAAGTTATGACATGTCAGCTAAATATATGTCCTCAAAGTTAGTTAGAACAACCCAGTTACCATCAGAGCTACAGATTGTGAAGAGGTAGTACTCACTTTCTGTAGCAGGTGACCCCTATCAGGTCTATAATTTCATAGCAGAGTAAGGTGGCAAGGAGACTGACACATGATGAAGGCAGTGGGTGATTTGAATAGTTTATTTCAGTTACAGGAATTGAGCATGGTGTAGTGGTGCACGACTGTAATACCAGTACTTGTGAGGCTGAGGCAGGAGGAGGGTCGACCCACTTGTAGTGAGTTCAAACCCAGCCTGAAATCATAGCGAGACCTTGTCTCAAAAAAAAAAAGAAGAAAAAAAAAGAAAAATGGATTGAACCCAGGGTCTGTGATTGCTGCCTGATGAAGCACTCTGTCACTGAAGCAAGCACAGAGCTGGGTAGTTTTGAGGTTCTTCAGTGACTTCATTCCACAAGCATTTTCTGGTCTCCTACAACCATCCGTGAACTAACTGTGCACCAGCCGTAGGAGAATGCAGTGCTGACAACATACCAGTCCCCTCTCCGGAGCTTACTCACTCGATTTGAGATATCCAAAAGAACTCAGAGGTGAGAATAGCGTCCTGGAGGCTGCAAACTCCTATCATTCATGATGCTAACTCTAAAATACTATTTTTTTTTTTTTTTATCGAGGTGAGGTTTCACTGTGTTTCTCAGGCTAGCCTCTCAAGATCCTCCTGCCTCAGTCTCCCTAATACCTCCCCAGCCTTTTTAAAAATCTTTTACTTTATTTTGAGATGGTGTTGGTAAACCGCCCAGGCTGTGTTTCAACTGCCATCCTCCTGCCTCAGCCTCACAGAGTGCTGGTATTACAGTACAGTACCAACGGTGACTAAAGAGACTGGTGGCACCGACTGTACTAGTTACTAGTACTTACTGCATTCTTCACCATCTTTTAAACTGTCCTGTATGAAGAAGTAAAGAGTTTTGTAGCCAGCAGTGGTGGTGTGTGCTTGCAAACCCAGTACTCGCGAGGCTGAGGCAGGAGGATTTCTATGAGTTTGAGGCCAGCCTGGGCTACACATAATGAGTTCAAGGCCAGCCTGCACTACAAAGCAAGACCCTGTCTTGAAAAAACAAACAAAAATTACGAATACCCTTTAAATATGTACCTTTGTAAAATAATGTCGACACAGTGGGAAAAGGTTATAGAGAACTTGCGCAAAACACCATAGTATGTTGGCTATCTCAAGTAAAAGCACCTTGGCAGTTAGGTTGTGAGCTAGTCACTACTTTTGAACAGCTAGGCACCTAGCGGTCAGTTGAAAGATCACAGAATCATACTCTTTAGAGGTGGGGATGTGGCAAATACGTTCTAAAAACTGAATGAAGCAAGCCTGTCAAAGGAAAAGGATGACAGTATTTGTTGCCAGTGACAACCTTCCAAGTTTCAAAGCATTAGAATTTCTTAAAATTTAAATCTGCCCTAGAAATATGGCAGGTCTCAATAAAGTTTTCTGTTTGTTTTTTCCCAGTACTAAGGGGCATACCCAGGGCATCACTCACACTTGGCAACACTCTGCCACCGAGCTACATCCCCAGCTGATTTTTAAAATTGTGAGGCAGGGTCTCACAAAGTTGCTCAAGCTGGTATTGAGTAACCAGTTATACAAGTGTGTGCCATCATGCCTGGCTCAATAAAGACTTTTCTGATGAGATACTGAGTGTTACATTGATACTGCATAATGTGTCGGCATTTAGATCTGTGTGGATCTATGCCCCTCCATGAGTCAGTACTTTCTGAATGATCACTGTGTGTTACAGAATCACATGTGGGAGTAAAAGCCATTCAAAATGCAAGAAAATCAACAGACACTAACAGTATAAAACATTCACTAATGATGTTTCAGATTGAACCATACAAGTAATTTTCTATCAAGCTCTTGGCAACTTTTAGCAGAGTACCAAAGAATGTCCACAATTACCTGAAAAGGCTTTTAGAACACTCCTTCCATTCCTAACCACATATGTGTCCAAAGCCATGTTTTCTTCATATGCTTCAACCAAAGCTGTGTAACTTGAGAGACTAAAGAAGCAATATGAGAATCCATCCATCTTCTGTGTCAGCCATCAAGGATAATACTAAAATGTAGTATAATGCTCTTTTTCACTAACTGCCTTTGTTTTGAAAAAGAGGAAAAGGTAGGAGAACTAACACTATTTGATTGTAAGACGTACTGTAATGCTACAATATCAAAACGGTGTGGTACTAGAGCAAAGATAGACAGATTACTGGAGCCAGAATAGTTCAATGTAAGTAAAGCTAGGGGATCAAAGGCAATTCAATAGAGAGGGTTTCGGTTTGTTGGTGGTTGTTTTTGGAGACAGGAACTTGCTATGTAGACCAGGCTAGCTTCAAACTCATGGCAGTCCTCCTGCCTCAGGCTGAAAGGAGAGCTTTGTCAACGAATAGAGCAGGAACAACTGAACATCTATATTTAAAAAATTTAGGCACAGACCTTACACCTGCACAAAAATTACCTAAAAATGGTTTATAGGCCTAAATATAAAATGCAAAACTACAAAACTCCCGGAAAATAATACAGAGAAAATCCAGATGATTTCAAGTATGCTGATGATGTTCTAGTACACCACCACCAAAGGCTCAAGCCGTGGAAGGGCCAACAAATTGGACTTCATTCAGATTAAAACTAATGCTCCAGAAAATTCACTGGCAAGAGAGTGAGGGATGGCCAAGACCAATAGGATGGTAGTACATGGTATAATCCCAGCATTCAGGAGGGCTGAATCAGGAGGATCTCAAGTTTGGGGCTAGCTTGGGCAGTTTAGTGAGACCATATCTCAAAAAATAAAAGGCACCTGGGTGTGGTGGTGCATACCTGTAATCCCAGCACGTGGGAGGCCGAGGCAGGAGGATCACTGACAATTTGAGGCCAGCCTGGACTACATAGTGAGTTCAAGGCCAGAATGAACTACATAGTGAGACCATGTCTCAAAACAAAACAAAAGTGGCCAAAACCTAGGACCTGACAACACCCAATGTGTTGAAGAAAAGGATGTCTCTCATTCATTGCGGTGAGAAAGAGAAATGGTGCAGCTACTTTAGAAGACAGTTCGTTGGTTTCTTACAAAACTCAACATACTCTTCCCATACAGTATAGTAACTGCACTTCTTGATGTTCACCCAGAAGATTTGAAAATTTATATCAACACAGATACCTGCATATAGATCATGACAGTTTCATTCATAAGTGCCTAAACTTTGAGAAGCCAAGACATTCATTAGTAGGTGAATGGATAATCTGTGGTAGGTCCAAATGATGAAATAGTATTCAGCCCTAAGAAGAAGTGAATTTAAAGCCAAGAAAAAGCACAGAGGAAATGTAAATGTCATTACTCAGGGAAAGAAGCCAGTCTGACAAGGTAACAAAACTTCATGATTCCAACTATATGACATTCTCTAAAAAGGCAAAACCTGGAGACAGTAAAAAGATCAGTGGTTGCCAGGAGCAGAGCTCAGGATTTTTAGGGCAGAGACACTGTTCTGTGTGATAATATAATGAGGGACACGTGTCATATACTTGTCTAGATACATAGAACACACTGAGAGTGAACCCTAATGTAAACTGTGAACTTTGAGGACTAAAGATGCATCGATATGGGTTCAACAACCAGAACAAATGCAGCACTCTGGACATGGTGATGATGGGGTCAAGCTGTGCATGTGTGGGCCAGGGAGCATTTGGGAAATCTCTGCTGTGAACATATACCTGTTACCAGAAGAAGTGTTTTTAGTGAAAAATATACTCTTATGTTACCATGATGCAATCATTTTAAAGTAAAAAATTGAAATAAAAAAATATATGCCACTAAAAATAGCATGAGAAAATATTAAACTATTTAGAAATAAACAAGGTCTGTACAGTGAAAACTACAAAACGTTACTAAAATTAAAGAAAACCTAAATTAAATGCATATGTATTGCATTCATACAGCAAAAATTCAGAGTTGTCAGTTCTTCCTAAATTGATCTGTAGATTCACTGTAATCACAATAAAACACCCAGCATTTTCTCTTTTCCAGATACTAATTTTTAAAAAAGAACAAATTCAGAAACCATACATTGCCTGACTTCGAGTTGCTATAGACACTGTAATATTGGTGTCAAGACAAATAATGCTTTGAAGAGAACAGAAGGACCAGAGGTATAGCAGAGATAGATGGTTAACTGATTTATGACCGAGGTACAAAGGCAGTTCAGTAAAAACAGAGTTTTCCACAAACAGTGCTGGAAAAATTGGATACCCATTTGTATGTTTGTTGTTGGGGTTCTAGGGATTGAACTCTGGTTTTCTTAGGCTGGTGCTCTTGCACAGAGCTACAGTTTCAGTACACCCTTTTTTTTTTTTTTTTGGACACAGGTTTTGCTAAGTTGCCCCAGCTGCCCTTGAATTTACGATTCTCTTGCATCAGTCCCCGCCAGTAACTTGGATTACAGGCATGGAATAACACAGCCAACTGAAAATACATTTGTTAAAAAATAAACCTTTGATTCAAGCTATACTTCATTCTACTTGCAAAAATTAGCTCAAAATTGATCACAAGCCTAGAAGCAAAACCTGAAACTAAGTAACATCTAAAAGACAGCTAACCACTTAACAGTTTACTTCAAGTGTCATTTGAATTTTGTGTGTGTTTACCTACTATCCTGAGTGTTACCCCGCAAGTGTCATTTCAGCCAGTTAATTCTTATTTGAATGAGATAGACTAGTATGTCTGTTTTATATTGACTACTTTTGCATACTTTTAAAATTTAGAACATTGTTTTCACCATTAATGTTTCTACTGACATATAAGTTCTAGTTATTTTCTCTTACTAGTTTATTTGTGAAAAATAGCCTACAATTTTGTGCTATAATTGATAAAAACTCGTACAAGTACATTAGACATAATTCTCACACTTCTCCAGAACTAAATGATACTCTTTTATAATACCAAATGGGCACGTTTGGGACACAGACTGACTAGGAAGGAAGTGCTGAAAGATCTGCAAAGGAAAAACCTGAAAAAGGGAGAAATGTTAGCTTATCAGAGAGGAAAAGTCTGTGTTATGAAATGGGAAGACAAAAATGACATCTCCTTATTGTCAATTATTCATAATATAGAAATGATAGAACTTGAAGAAACAAAAGTAAAAAATTTCCAATAGTGGCCAGTTATTGTAATAGTTCTATGGGTGGTGGTGACAGAGTTGACCAACCATCCTGTAATCAAAAGTGAGAAAAAAATACTATTATAAAATACTATGCGCCTTCTGGTCTGAACCGTGTAGAACTTGTTTATTTACTCAGAACAAGAGGTATCTAAAAATCTTTTATACCGGATGTGGTGGCGCATGCCTGTAATCCCAGCACTCAGGAGGCTGAGGCAGGAGGATCACTTGGTGTTCAAGACCAGCTAGGGCTACATAGTGAACTCAAGGTTGGCCTGAACTACACAGTGAGACCCTGTCTCAAAAAAAAAAAAAAATCATTTGCAACTTAGATTAGGTCTAATGGACCAAATAATTGAAAAATACGGGACAGCAAAACGTCAACCAGGATGTCCATCATTGGCGTCTTCACCATTATAATTGGTGGGAAGACATTTTATTGAAATTCCACCACCCACAGAAAAAGAGGAAAGGCCAACACAACAGTGTAAAGTATGTTGTTCAAAGGAAGACATTAATGCAAAAAGAACTTGGAAAGAGATGATACTACTGTCCAGAGTGTAATATGGTGTTGAGTATTGAATGTTTAAAGATGCACTATACACAGAGAAAGTGTTGAATAAAATTGTCGTTTTTATATTTCCTGTTATATTATAAAAATTAATGAAAAATATGCAATTTTTAGTCATCCTGTATTTGAAATATTGGACTGGTAAGTGGTAAGGGAGCTGGAGTCAGGAATGAATGCCTAACATCAATACCAAAGTATGTACCTAAAAGAAAACTAGTGAATTGGACTTCTGTGGGTGGTGGTTTTGCTTTTAGACAGGGTCTTGTGAAATCCCTAAACTGCCCCGGCTGGGTTCAAGTTGTTATTCTCCTGCCTCAGGCTGCCGAAGTGCTGGGGTTACAGGCATGTACCCCCATACTCATTTTGGAACTCATTCAAAAGCCTGGTGAGAGGGCTGGCATGTGACTTCGTGGTAGAGCCCTTGCATGAAGCTCTGGGTTCAGTCCCCAGTACTTATGGGGGAAGAATATGAGGAGAGTAGATAGATAAGCGACAAAACAGAAGATATTTACAAACTCATAAAGGATGTTTACCGAGAATATATGAAAAGAAACTTTAAAACTCAGTAATCAGAAAGCAGAAGAGTTTGAAGGCTTTCAACACACAAATACTTGAAGAGCTGGAAAAGCTAATTATCTTGATTTAATCACTACCCATTTGGGCATTCATTGAGTTATAATACTGTGATTCATAAGAACAAATAAAACTATTTTTAAAAGTGATTACCTTTGGGGAAGATAAAGGTACAGTTATGTGGAAGGGACACAATGGGGCTTCTAGATTGCTGGCAGTATTCTATTCTTTTTTTTTTTTTTTTTTTTGTCTTTTGGAGACAAGGTCTTGCTATGCAATTCAGACTGGCCTTGAGCTCACTTTGTAGCCCAGGCTGGTCTCGAACTTGCAGCGGTCCTCCTGTCTCAGCCTCCCTAGTGCTAGGATTATAGGTGTGTGCCACCATGCCTGGCAATATTGTATTTCTCGACTGGCATAGAAGTTATAAGGGTGTGCTCATGCTTGATAATTCAGTGATTTGTACACATAGATGTGTGTTTTATATATGTATTTTATACTTTAGTTAAAAATTTTAAATAAAGGTGACACAAGCCATGAATTGTTTTTAAACTTACAGTCTCTGTGACTGAAAATTGAAAACCAAACTCCTGATTCCTAACAATGTAAGGAAAAGCAGTTTAAAAACACATCTTTTATCTTACCTTTTTGCTGCTGGGACAAAAATAATCCAACACCACAAGTTAAAGGAGAAAAGGTTTATTTCAGCTCACAGTTTGTAGAGGTTTCAGTCCATAGTTGGCTGTACCAAGGCAGGGTGGCATGGGCAGAGAGGCACTGCAGAAGAGAAAGAGTTTGTGGCAGGCTAGGCAGAAGGCAGCAGCGGCAGCAGCAACCTGCGTTCTTTCTGTTCCTTTATACTCCATCCAGGTTACAAGTTCATTGGTTCCATTGGCACCAGTGTGGGGCATCCTTAATCTCAGAATCACATGCTTATCCACAGTAATGCACCTTTATCTAGCCACCTTCAAAACGCTCCGCTAATGACTGCCTGAAATTTTGGGAGACAAGCCACAACATCCTTGCTTCTGTTTACTCAGTCAGCAAGCATCCTTTGGGTGTCTACCAAATGGTACTCAGGCCCATACTGTTCTCCTTGGGCCATCAGAAACCAGTATGGAACAATCATACCTATCTGGAAACTATATGGATTTCAAACATATAACTCTTATGCATAACAGTAGTCACTGTATTAGGCACAACTTGGCCCATGATCAGTTATATCAGGTAGGATGTGAACATTTTTCAAATCCTGTTACCTCAGATATAAACATAGTTTATAATATTTGCTCCATTCTGCCTTCTAGATTTAGAAAAAATTAAATAACAGCAATGAAAGCCTCAAACTATAAAGCTTTGCATAAGTAATTTTCTTAAAAAGTTAGAAGACATACAACCCAATTTTTTTGTTTCTGTGTTTTTCAAGACAGGGTCTTGCTGACCTTGAACTCACAATGTAGCCTAGGCTGGCCTTGAACTCAATGCAGTCCTCCTGCTTCAGTCTCCTGGGTTCTGGGATTACAGGTGTGTGCCGTCACACTTGGCTACAACTCAGTTTCTAAAAAACAATTGAAAGACGTTGCAGACAAATTTTACAGATGTCAAATGTGCACGTGAGAAGATCCTCAACTTTCTGCATTTCCCTAAATAAAACCTAACTGGAAAATAAGGCCTAGCATGATTTTTCAGGGTACTCCTAATATACTGTAAGCCTTACAAATTTCAGTTAATGTCAGTCAGATGGATGCATTTAGAATGTCCCATCATTGTAACACTTGATGGATATATTTAATAGTGCATTAATATATAATTAGTAAATATTATTGATATTACTTTAAATGATAATATAAACTATAAGTCTTTGTAAATACCCAAGCGGGCATGTTTGGACAAGAGGTAAAGGAGTACATGAACAGATGAACAGACTGTATTGCCGAATGACCGACTGGAGTACAGACACAATGCAGAAATAAAGTATGCACTTAATAAATAATGGATGTGGTTATACCTAATGTGAATCTTCATAATCCAATATGTTGTGTGTTGTAATGGATGTACTTAATGCATTCACGTGAAATAAAGGTTTTCTGAATTTTGGTGCTGCAATTTTTGTTGCTTTTGTGAGGACCATCATTTTTTAAAAATTAGATTTTATTAAGACATTTTTAGATATACATAATGATCCATCATAGAAAATTTGTACCTGTACATGATATAACTTGTTTTTTTTCCCATTCCCCTTGTCCCTCCCTCCCCTCCCCATTTACAAAAGCTTTGTTTTCGTGTTTTTCTTTTCTCATTGTTTTTCTTTTCCCTTCTTTCCTTCCCCCCTTCTCCTCTCCCTTGTTTTCCTCCCCATTTGAACATTTTCCTCCTATTTCACAATATCTATTATATGTTTTTGGACCATTATTCTTCAACTGTCATGATCCCTGTGTCCTGACTTGACTGAAGAATTCATGGAATGAAATCACTGATACTATGTTGGCAGTGCACTATGAGCAGGCTATATGGACAAGCAGTGCTCATTTAAGGAGAGCTCTATTGCTGGACATGAGAGATTAAGGCCAGTGGTTCTATAGGAAGTGGGTTTGCAAGAAATCTAGGCTGGAATTTGGGGCTTAGAGAGTTATGATGATGTTCCAGAAGAAGATAACATGATTGTGTTTGAATAAATGTAGATTTTTGTATGTGAATATGTACAGATTTTTGTATGTAAGTAAATGAATAAATACACTTGCTCTTAGCCAAAAGGCCAAGAAGCAATGAATAAATACAGATTGTGCATGAATAAATAAATGTAAATGGTGTGAAAACATAAGACATCCCCTGAAAATAAGTCCTATTGCATCTTTTGGACCAAAAATTAATATAAGATCCGGCTTTACTTTAGGGGAATACAATCATTTGGAAACAGGAGTTTGAAACCACAATGGGGTCCCAGCACACACGTATTAGAATACCAAAATATTCAGGAAGTTTGGCTGTGTCAAGAGCTGGGGAAAATGTGGAGCCAGGTGCCGCTCTTGCTCCTGTACACAGGTGGTGGGAGAAGAAATGGTAAAAGCTACTATAGAAAATGTATAGTTCTCCAAAATTAAGACTCATCTACTTCTGTGTGACCTAGCCACCCCATCCCAAAAGAAATGAGAATGTGTCCATATTAAGATCTGTATACAGATATTTCTAGCAGCTATGTTTGTAAAAGCCAAAACTGGAAAAAAACTCAAATCAACAAATAACTATAATAACAAACTTTACTGTCCATACCATGGGATCCTGTTTAGAGATGCAAAGGAATGAAAATATTGGTGTATTCAACAAGATAGGTAAATCTCAAGATAATTATGCTATCTTACAGAAACCAGGCATAAAAGGATACATGTGTTATGGCTCTATTCATATAAGTTCTAGAAATTACAAAATCTAAAATGACAAAAGATGAGTTGTCTAAAACTGGGAGGAGCAGGGAGGAATAGGGAACAAAATAGCAGGAAGAAACTTTTGAAGATAGAGGAGGAAATGTTTATTGTCAAAATTGTGATGGTTTCACAGGTGTATTCATGTACCAAAGCCAATCAGATATATGCAGTCTACTATATGTCACTTATACCTCAGTAAAACAGTCCAGAATTCAGAAAGCACAGAGATGCCAGGGATATAGCTCAGTGGCATGGCACCTGCCTGGCAAGTGTGAGGTCCTGAGTTTGATTCCTGTACCAAGGAAAAAAAAAAGCAGTGAGCTAAGGAAGTATATACAGAATTGAGTGTAGTGATAAGAACGCTGGAGACATTTCCACAACCTCACTTTTCAAGTAAGCCAACCAACATTTCAAGTAAAGAGGATGTGTATCATTTAAAACATTAAATTCTAAGAAATTATAGTAGTAGGTAGTAGAAGAAGTAAAACCGTTAAGACAATGAAGCTGTAGTAAATTAAAATTTGAGAATAGTAATTTTTGGGAGGTGGGCATTGAGCGTTAGACCCAGGAATGCTCTGCCACTGACCTACATTTCTAGCTCTTGTTTATTAATTTTTCTATAGAGCCTCATTAAGTTGCCCATAGTGGCCTTCAACTTGTGATTCTCCTGTCTCTGCCTCCCCAGTAGTTAAGTAGGCGAGACATGTACCTACCTCAAGAATAATTTTCAAAAGATAATTAGAAAAAAAAGCCCTTTGTAAAATTTACCTCTTTCCATGTAAAGACCTGTATGCAAATTATAGTAGGTGAAGGTGAAAGTGGTAATTTTGTTCATCAGAGAATCAGTTTTTTTTCTTTTTTTGGTCTTTTTGAGACTGGGTCTCACTATGCAGTTCAGGCTGATCTTGAACTCACTTGGTAGCCCAGGCTGTCCTCAAACTTGCAGCAATCCTTCTGCCTCAGCCTCCCAAGTGCTAGGATTACAGACATGCATCATCATGCCCACTTTATATCAGCTAATATTACTAGCATTTTAAAACAACTTTTTGTTTTATTTGGGGATTTTTGAGACAAGGTCTTGCTGTGTAGTTCAGGCTGTCCTTGAATGTGGTGATCCTCCTGCCTTTGTCTCCTGAGTGCTGAGGTTATAGATATCCACCACTGTACCTGGATTCAAACAGTGTATTTCATGTTTCTTTACTTTTCATCATCTTAGTTCATGTGTCAGAAATTTTATTATTTTCATTTTCAAGAATCCTGTTTTTCCTTTCCTATTACTAGGGTCCTATGTCTGACATCTTACCTATTCAAATCATTACCAGAATAAGGCTGATACAAATTAATTTTTACACCCACTTCGTCTATATGCAACTTTTTCACATTCCAAAGCATTCTGAACAGCTTCCTTTTGTGTTTGTGAGACAGATTTTCCCACTGTCTAGTGGAGTCTGGCCTTGAACTCTCAACTGTGTAGCCTAGGGTAGCCTTGAACTCAACTCTCAGTATTCCTCTTGTTTCAAGCTCCCTGACTTAACTGCTTTTTTGAAGTGGCTTTCCCAGTATCTCTCTCCTGATGAATCTTAAAACAGCTATCTTGTAACAAAAGTTGCACCTCAAATAAGACTTGCAAACCTTCCACACTTGCCCTTAGCTCACCTATTCTTGGATGACTCCTCATCATACACAGTTGGGATTTCTTGCAATTTGGCCTCAAAATCTCTAGGGGTTGGGTGGTGGGATTGGGAGATAGGTTTTTCTGGCCTAGATGAATTTTTTACACTCCTTAAGATTTGAAAACCTACTGGTACCAGAAAGGTTCTTTCCTATGACTTTGGCCTAGACCCCCAGTTTGATCTTCCAGCATTCCCTCTTTAAAGACCAATTTAATTTTAGACACCCCAAATTACTTTAAGAACCTATCTTGTTCTTAACTCCGTGTCTCTTTCTGAATGTTGCTCTTTAGTCACTGGTAGGTCAGATACTCTTAGTTTTGTCATTCTCCTAGGAAACCATGTTTACTCCAACTGTGGACTGACCTGTGAATTAAACAGTTATCACGTACTAAGTCTGTACTTTAAACAAACCTATACCACTTAGTTCACATTGTCATGTCATTCTATTTTTTAATAGCATTCCCACCAGAGGTTGGCAAGTGTTTTCTCAAAGAATTTCAGACTTTGTAGTAGTACGGTCTTTGTCAAATAGCTACTCACTTATGCCATTCGAGGCACAAAAGCCCATGGGTAATATGTAAATAAAATGAAAATTACTGTGATTCAGAAAAAACTTATAAACACTACAATTTTAATTTCACATTTTCATATGAAAGTATACTTTTGAATTTTTTCTATCATTTAAATGTAAAACAATGATTTTGCTTTGCAGGCCACCAAAATAAACGCAAGGTGACAGGCTGTATTCAGCCATCAAGCCAAGGTTTGCAGACCTCTGCTCTCTACGTCCTAGTTTAAAGGTTCAACTGCACAACCATTCATGATTCCATATTTTCAAAGCACCACAATTAACTTTATTTGCCAGGTCTTTCTGTTTATCCTCAACTGTCTGATGTTCTCTGGTAAGTGAACAATTAGGCAATTCTTTTGATTGAAACTTATTCTGTTTCACCCACACTGTCACTTAAACAAAACCAAACCAAACCTGCTTATCTGGTTTCTGACTTAAAACACTGAAGGAAGGAAAAGGATTTATAAGAAGTTGTATAAATGGAACAAAGAACAGTGATAGCTGTTATGCTGATGTCAGATGTCAGAAGAGTCCTTTATGATGTATCTCAATTCTCAGTCCCAGTTCTGTTTCACAGATCCAAAAATTTAAAAACTAAACAGTGGCTTTTGAGTTTGTTGATACACTTACTCTCACGTTTTAAAGGAACAGATAAAGTTAATATGACTCAGTATATTGAAAAGAATGGGAAACACATTGTATCACATCACAGTTACAAGTTATGATAGGAAATAAAACGAAAGACAGCTGAAACACCTGCTTTAAGCTGGGTGTGGCAATGTACACGTGTAATCCCAGCACCTGGGCTGAGGCAGGAGGGTTGCCATGGGTTTAAGGCCAGCCTGGACTATATAATGAGTTCAAGGCTAACCCAGACCACATAGCGCCTATCTCAAAAAAACTCAACTGCCTCAACTTTTAAAGGACAAAAATTTTTTCAAATTCTTCATTCATAATTACTTTATATGTGAAGAAATCAGTGCATGTGGGATACAAAATTGGGCAAGAAATATGTATCCAAAATGGACATGGTCTATGACCTCTTAGACTTTTGTTCTGTATGTGCTCATTATAGCCACTAGCCACAGGTTAGTGATGTAAATTTAAATTAAATGAAATTACAGCCAAGGATGCAGATCAGTGGTAAAGCACTTGCCTAGTATGCAGGATACTATGAGTTCAGTGCCTAGAATAACAAACATTTCATTAAAACTTGAGTTTCTGAGTCACACTTGCTACCTTTGAAGTGCCCCAGAACCCACTTGAAGTTACCAAATATGATAGCACAAATAGAAAGGTAACCATTGGGTAGCACCCTTTCTTGCAAATATATAAATGAAACTTCTTTTTCTTTTGTTTTGGTGGTAGTACTAGAGATTGAACTCAGGGCCTTTGCATTGCTACGTCCCTAGACCTTTTTATGTTTTTATTTCTAAACTAAAAGTCTTGCTAAGTTGCTAAAAAGCCACTAGCCATGTGTTGGCCGGGCTCAAACTTGAGAAATTATTGCCTCAGCCTCCCAGAGAGCTGGGATTACAGGTTTGTGCCACCATATCCTGTTGCTTTCTTTGATTTAAAAAAAGTCCAAAGAGTTTGCTACCTACTTCCCAAGTGAAATATCAAGTGACAGTCTTTCACAGATGTAATTCTTATAAGCTGAAACACCTTCCTAGGCTGACTCAAGTAGCAAAATAATCATCAAATGATTTTTATCAAGATGTTAAAAGTTTTATAACATCAGAAAATTATTTTATCAATATTTTTCAACCTATTGAGCTTCAAACCATTCTTGACTGTACTTTTCATAGTCCCAACTACAGTATTTCCTTCTTGGGAGAAAGATGCTGCACTTGATTTATTGCATAACTTTCAAGCAGAGAAACTGCTCCTTTGCTCAGTACCTGGCACACAGAAGGCACGGAAATAATTGTTGCATGAAAGTCAGTGAACTACATACAGGTCTCTAGTAATGTCGGCAATACTACAAAAGCCAGATTCCACTTTACAACTCCAGGTATTAGTGGGAACAACTTTTCTGAGTACTTGAATAATGAAAGGATTTTTTCAAACACGAAAATCAAGACAAAAAATACTGCACATTGAGCTACGGCTGTAAAATTATCTGTTCCTTAACAGTGAGATAGATTGGATGTTAAATATGTGTAACTAAAACAAAATACTATATTCAGCTTAAAGAAAGAAGGAAATGCTGTCACATGCTACTACAATACAGACCTTGAAGACATATGATAGGTGAAATATATTCTGCTTACACAGAGTGTCTAATCAAGTTCAGCCTGTAATCCCAGCATTCGGGAGGCTGAAGGAGGAGGATCACCATGAGTTCGAGACCAGCCCAGACCCCATAGTGAATTCAAGGCCAGCCTGGGCTACATAGTCAGTTGAAGGCCAACCTGAACTACATGGTGAGACCCTGTCTCAAAAAACAAAAAAACCCCAAAAATAATCAAGTTCAGAAAGTAGAATGGTGGTTGCCAAGAGGTGAGGGAAGGGGGAAACGGAGGGTTCTTGTCTAATGAACAGGGAGTTTCAATGCTAAAAAACGGGTGTGGGCTGGGGCTGTAATGCAGCACTGCAGGGCTTCTCTTGCAGGCACAAAGCTCTGGGTTTGATTCTCATCACCAAAAAACACCAAAACAAACTGAGTGGGAGGCAGGAAGAGATGGTTTCATGTAGGTCGTTTGTAGTAGTTTTTAAACTATTAAGAAAAACTATGTGTGGTAATTTACACATTTCTAAGCTTCCACTAATGAACACATCTGAAAAGTGTCAATTATTCATGAAAGACAGTTTTATCAAAATTGGAAATTTTCCTTGAAAATAAAGCTTGGGAAAACCAAAACAGTCTGTCCATACAAGTGAAATATAAAGTATTAATATTGCTGAGCTTGGTGGCACACACCTATAACCCTAGCACTCTGAGAGGCAGAGGAAGCAGGAGGGGACAAGTTTAAGCCCACCCTGGACAATTTAGCAACATAGCAAGAGCACCCAGTCTTAAAATTTTAAAAATTGTTTAAAAGGGTTGGGAGGGGCTGGGGATATAGCTCAGTGGAATAAGCGCTTGCCTAGCAAGCACAGGGTCCTGAGTTCGATCCCCAGTACCACAAAAAAAATAAAAATAAAAAAAAAATAAAAGGGTTGGGAGCCAACGTAACTTAAGGCAAAGAGCTTGGATTTAATTTCCAGTATCCTCCCCAACCTCACAGATGTATTAATGTTAATTGGAATGTAACTGTGTTTAGTAAGCTTTATGAGATGCTCTTTGGTACAGCACACCAGTAAATTGCTAACATACTAGTTCTATACCATCAGTGATACGCTTTTAAAAAGAAAGGGTTTTATCATTTGCTGGCCTTTTGACTATGATTGAGTGTAATATCTGATCTTTAATCTAGGACAGTTTTTTTTAATACTGAGAATTGAACTCAGGACTTTCGACTTGCCAGGCAGGTGCTTGTGCCACTGAGCTACATCCCAGCCCCTTGAATGGGTTTTTGTATGTGGGAGGTAGAGTAGGAACTTGTTCTGTCCACTCTACAGATTGACCTGATATTGCAGTGTGTCTAGAATGGGTACAGACCAGCAGAGGATAAAATAGTTGTATGAAGCAAAACAAAACAACCCCCCCCCCAAATCGTATTAGAGCTTTCCAAGAACTTATTAAATAGAGTGCTAATATAGCAGCAGTAAACTATAACCATACCTTAATGTTGTACACGTAATAGGGTTTCTCATAAATATCCATGTAAAAGTCCTAGGGTCAGGTATGTACTGCCTAATGCTTAAGAAACAGAATAGAATGGATATGGGCAAGAAGAGAGAGTCTAAAAATTACATTTATTAAGAAATGTCTGATGTGTGCAGGCAGTATGTTAAATACATCACATCCATTTTCGTTTAATCTTCAAGTAACCCATAATGTAGGTAGTATAATTAATCCACTTTACAGATGAGAAAATGATCACAGGAGGAGTAAATAGCATGTTCAGATTACATAGTCATTAAGTGGCAGGACTGGGCAAGAAGCCACATCTGTCAGCAGAGCCCACACCACTTTCAAGTTTACAGAGTCCAGCTTATGTGCTTCATCTAGTTGCTATGACTGGTATAATTCACTGAGGAGACAGCTCATTTTTATGGGGGAAACGGAGGCTCAAGAAGGATAAATCATGCCTTCAAAATCTAGAGGTAGACTACAAAGTTAGATCTGGAATTCAGGTCTTTTCACACCTCATTACTGCTTTTCCTTGTCAATACAGTTTTCTACTATGGTGGTTTCAAAATTACATTGAAAAAACAAAACAGCTACATTCAAAAAACATTTAATATATTGTCAGGTGTGCTGGCACATTCGTATAATCCCAACACTCCAGGAGGCTGAGAGAGGAGAATTACCAAATCTAAGACCAGCATGGGTTACCTAAGTTGAGGCAGGCCTGGTCTACATACCATGGCAAAAACTTGTCTCAAGAACAATCTTTTTTTTTGAGGTACTGGGGATCAAACTCAGGACACTGCGCTTGCTAGGCAGGCACTTATTCCACTGAGCTATATCCCCAGCCCCCAAAAACTTGTCTCAGAAAACCAAAAATGTTAGTGTGTTTCTCTTTAAAGGGCAGAAGGTAAGCTCACCAGATTGTACTCAGTAACTCCCGTCTCACAAAATGTGGATGAAGTGACAGATACAAGAAGTCTTCCAGGTGTGGATCATAAGTCCTGTGGTTTCCTGGTTCGCCTTCAGGTTTTCCCCTCTCAGCAGAGCCACATGACATACTATAAGGACACTCAGGGAAAGGTACTTCCCATGGTTGGAAGCAAGGCATTCTGTCAGCAGCTTGGAAGTGAGTTCTGCAGCTCTGGCCTGATCTTCAAATGACTGCAGTCCCAAGTCAGGACCACCCTGCTAAACTGCTTCCACATTCCTAATCCACAGGAACTATTATATATATGTGTGTGTGTGTATATATATGAATATGAGATATATATATATCTATGAGATATCTATGAGATATATAGTATATATGGTGATAAAAAAATAATGTAACTACAAAAGAAAACACAATTTCTGCATGTGACCCCTACTTTCCCATCGAATTAGTGAACAAGACTGTAGACTCCATAGCTCACCTCTTAATGGAAGCTGTGTGACCTGGAATAAAGGGTACTCTCAAACTCAATTTGGTCATCTATAGTGTGACAGATAATAACTTCTTCATTTTCAGCGCCTTCCTCATCTTGCAGTAATCTCTTTGCACTAACCTGACCTCTTAAAGAGTCTCTATGAGAAGTAAATGGAGTAGTATAGCCAGCAGTTTGTATGGTACCTAACCTCCAGTAGAAGTTCACTGTTACCAATCTTTTTATTTTTTATTTTTTATTTTAAGACAAAAGAATGTAGACATAAACCAGAATAACACAAAAACTGTACAGGAAATACAAAATTATAGAGAAGATAGTAGGGAATTAGCACTGGATGCTGTATTACATAGTTATTTTCGCATTAGTTAACAGAAAAATAATAAAATACCAAATTATAGAGAAGATAGTAGGGAGTTAGCACTGGATGCTGTATTACATAGTTATCTTCACAGTTAACAGAAAAATAAAGAAAATACCAAATTATAGAGAAGATAGTAGGGACTTAGCACTGGATGCTGTATTACATAGTTATCTTCACAGTTAACAGAAAAATAAAGAAAATACCAAATTATAGAGAAGATAGTAGGGAATTAGCACTGGATGCTGTATTACATAATGTTATCTTTGCATTAGTTAACAAAAACAAAGGAAATACCAAGATAATAGGGAATTAGCACTGGATGCTGTATTATATAATGTTATCTTTGCATTAGTTAGCAGAAAAATAATAAAGAAAATACCAAATTATAGAGAAGATAGTAGGGAATTAGCACTGGATGCTGTAATACATAATGTTATCTTCACATTTGTTACTCAGTTATACAGATGATGGTTCGTTGAATTAATCAATTTTCTCCACTCTCATCTCTGTTGTTCTACCACCCAATCAGTCGCCTTCCCTCTGATAATAACTGTACTTTTGAGTTTATTTACTCCCTTGGACTCTCACCTTGGGAAGAGACATGGCTGCTTCAAATTATGCTGTAACATATATGGGTGTACACAAATTGCTATGGCAAGAGGTGGAAAAGCACCCATGCTCAAAGACAGTAGATAGGCAGGGAACCAGGTTCACTATGGTCAAGCCCCCATTCATAAGCCCTCAAGGCTA